>OX388318.1:18055679-18086398 GCA_947579605.1 Athripsodes cinereus | reverse complement strand
TATACCATCACGGCACATCCCACAAGTGGGGTACCCAGCAGACCACCTGCATATAATAAACATGCAAGCTGTCCTCTCGGTGCCAATATAAAATTAGGATATTCAGGATGGGTGGCAAACCTCATAGCTGAAATTTAAGATGTAAAAGTTTAATTTTTTTTCGAAAACATGATTTTTACAGGACACTAGAAAACTTACGGAAAAGAGTGAATTTAATAGTTATAAGATTTTATTATAAGATAGTACGGAGTATAGTGACAATTGCTAGAAGAATTCAAAAACTACAATGATAAATTTAATGTAGCCACACTAAGAATTTTTTCTTGAAAGTGTATAAGCCCATTGATTTAAGTTCTTAATGTATTTATATTTGTTACTACATATTTCATCAAGGAACTCAATGCAAATTTATTATTATATCGCGTACCTACTTTCCGTCGCGATTATGTTTACTGTAGTCGTTTCCTGAAAAAGAACATAGTGATGTGCACTGCGTGATAAAATTATTTTTTATTGAACATCGAAAAAAATTACATCAACACGGAGGAAGTTCTTAAAAAAACGGTAGCAATTTACAAGAGTTTATGTCGTCGTATAATGCTTCAAGTACCTAATGAATGATCGTACGTTGAGTTTTTTCTCTGAAAAGTTTTAAAAGTATTTATAGAACATTTCATGATAAATAATCATTAAATAACACTTTTTACTACCGTTTGCCACCCACTGTGAGTTGCTGTGTTGACGTTCGACTATTGAATGGCTTTTAATTATTCCTTTGAAGCTGCATTTGAACGAATACCTAAAATCATTAACAATAAAAACATAATATATTTATCAATTTACACTCTAGCGGCATTTCCTAATGGATTGTCAAAAGACTGTAAGTGTTATGCATACATAATATCTTCTCTGTGCCATATTAAGTCGTTGGTGTAGTGTTTGAATATCAATTTTTTTGTCTTTGTAGATTCCGTCAGGGCATCTTTCACTAGTAGAATTTCCAGCGGACTCTTTCATGTAGACACATAATGCCTTCCTCAGTGGATTACTAAGAAAATAAACAAACATGTGTCTTAAATCTCATTAATAAGTTCAAGTATAAATTTGTGTTAATGTTGATATTAACATCACTAAATCATCTTTTCTTCTTGTTGAAGTAGGTAAACTTAACAATTATTTACTCTTACAATTATAATAATAACAGTGCCAAGTGGACATGATGCACAGCAATTTGGTAAATTGCACTTTCGTGGTTGTTACGACCGGTGCGTAAAGTATTTTTACAGTCGCATTAAAAAATAAATTCTTATGCAAACATGCTTAATTTTTTTTATACACCTATTACATATAATACCTATATTAAATATGGTTAATTTTCATTAGGTATTCAGTGTGCAAAACATTGTGTACAAACAAGATTAGGTACTTATCTGATTTTGCAAAAATAATGACTTCATTGCTTAGTTAACATAATATTATTTAAATATCAATTTGACAACCCTATATAACTTCTCTTTTAGACCAACTATGTGTCTTTATCGTTTATGTCAGCTATAAACATTCGTTCATAATTTTTGAAAAACCAAATTGTGCAAATCACACCGATAAACTGAATGGTCGATAAATATAGGTAATTTAAAATTGAAAAGAATACTTTCTGAGATATGGTGTTGATGTCATGGCAAAAAATATTGCGAAAACCATAGAACACACAACAAGAATAACCAAAAAAGATCAAGTTTAGTCGTTCAACAATATTCGGCATTAGGCCTTTTACGATGTTGTAAAAATCTACGTCACATCGATATTGTCATAATTGTCATACAATTGTTTTTAGTACTTACCTATTTGTGATTACTATTTTTCAATAATTTAACCTATTGCTTATAAAGATTTTTTTTCACAAAAACTTGCTAAAATGCACACCGAGACGAAAATTTATATCAGGAGACCATTACACCGAGGGAGGTATATCCTACAAAGATCGCTGTCCATTATTTCTACCAGGACCTTAAAGTACCTACTTAAAGAAAATAATTTTACTCCTAAAGGGCTAATAATATTGCTGCATGCATCGCAGCATCCAGAGCCTTCTAGGAAAAGGATGCACCCTAGGCAAATAGTAATTTTCTTCCTACTCATGCGATACAATATAATTTAATCTCGTTAGCAAGCTTGTTACAGTACCTTCATTCTATAGTATAACTATTATTATGTAATAATATTATCTTCTCATCAATCTAGTTAGTGTCTTATTAAGCCAACAAGCTTCTCTACAAATGACAGTCATTTTATATTATGGTTAATGTTTTCTTCTATCTTCAATAAAATACTTTAGACATAATTGTAGACGTCCCTCGAATAAGGAGCCATATGCTTGAGATTTTTTACAGTATCGTACCTACAAAAACATAATTATATACCACCTCTCTTATAATATTGTTTTATTTTGTAATATTGTAATAATGTACAGTGAAGAATAAAGTAAATAAATGAATATTTTTTATACCCGCGGATACATAATATAAAACATATTTTTCGATAATGCAAAATACAAATATATTCAAATAAACAAAATAATGAATTATGGAGAAAAATAACTCTGAAATTCAATTAATTAATCAAACCATCAGGGTGTATATAATACAACATAATTTATGCACCCTTTTACGTAGATGACGAAAAATGGAATAAATTGTCTAATACGATAAAAAAGATGATTTTGGAAATTACGGATCATAAAGCCTTATCCGAAGGACGTCTTCAATAATAATTATAGTTGTCCTATTAGGTAACGAACAGGTAGAATGCTTTGAATTGAATTAAAAAAGAAAACAGTTTTGTATTTTTGCCCTACGTTGGAGCGTAATTTGTAGATACTAATTACTGTAGGACACATCAAAGCGAATAATTTTGAAGAATTCTTTCAAAAAGAAACAAATAAAAATTAAAGGCATACTTACCCAAATGCTATGTGTTTGCTAACTACCCCACTTGTGGAAATTTTATTGCATGTCAGACCTACATAGATGTCTCTCTAGTATGTACTGAGATAATATTGATAGCAGCTTGAGAAGCGTCAAAAATATCTCCCTTGTGCGTATGTGTAACTGAACACTGAGGGCACTCCACACTAGTTGTGATATAGATTGCTCAGCTCCACATTCACACACTGGATCCGTCCCACAGAAAAATAACATGTGAGGATAATAATAATATAGATCGCTGGGTTAGTTGGAAGATATCGCGTGCCTGCGATAAACTCGCCCATTGTGCAAATTATTTGCATATATCACGTTGTAATCTAATTATTTTTGTTTAAATATTTTGTACAGTAAAGTTTATTATTATTACCGCTGATAAATTTATCTTGAAAGAATCTCTCTCTCTCTAGTTTCAATCATGTGTATTGGTTTGCAGTCATGTCTTTCATCTTTCTTTCCATTGCCCTCTATTCTGCGCGACCCTCTTCAGCTCTTCGCACGATCCGCAACTCATATCGTCAAGGTATTCTTTGCATGGGCAATGGGCATCCCCTACGAGATGTCCCCTTAGCCATCCCTTCTATTATATTTAATCCATCTAGCGCGTCTTTTTGAGATGGACTTGAGAAGGTGCTTTCCTCCTTCGATTCTGTTAAGAACTTTTGAGGTGTAGTCTCTCCAGGATATTCCCATAATGGAATTGCTGGAAAGGATGAACTATCGAAACACGTTCATTGATTATTCAAAACTCTTTCAAACATACTATGCTTTGATTACTAACTTCATAAGTCTCTCAACAATATTCTTTTTAATTTTGAGTATTCAGATTATTATACTCATTTTACATATACCTACCTACCTCACTAACATTTTATTTTACTTTAGCTCTATTCTCATGGGAATTGAATAACTTGTACCTACCTACTTACCAAGGTACCTACCTACACAAACTTTAATTTTAAATGCTCTAAACGCCCCACCTTTAATAATAAATACTTTTATTTTGTTTTTCATACGCTGAACACGATCTATACCTACAAATCTCTCTACATGCTGTAATTAACGCGTGAGATAAGATTTATGAGTTGCTTTCAAATTAAGAAGCATTTAAGAGGTATGGGCGTTTATGAACGTCGTAATAAATATTGAGAATCATCCTGTATGAAGGGACCACAAAGAAGGTCCCGCCCGTCAGTTTGACAGGCCTGTTATGATATTAATGATCGCCCGCCGGATATGCAACTGCATGCGTGAATGCCAGAGACTCTCAAGTTTTTGTTAACACTCGACGTGATTTTTTATACAAAATATGAACTTAAGATCATAAAAAGAGGCATAAAAACTAAATATAACATTTTCGCTGTAAAAACTTTAACAGGAAGCATTACATTTGTGGTATGAAGTAGACCAAAAAGGGAATGCTGTTGAAATCTCTATATTGTTGATTTCAAACATTGATTTTATTTACTTTCATCACTCATCACTTCATTTACTTTTTAGTCGCATAAAACATGCAATAGGAACTCAGAATAACAAGGAAAATAAATAAGTAATCAATGTTCTTGATCTAGAAAAATTGAGGATGAAAATGGTACCTAAATGTAGGAGAGTTCGCCTTTTTATAAGTAACTAGCGATCCGCACCGGCTTCGCACGGGTAGATAGGTATTTAAAAAAAATAATTTAGTTTTAGTAAGGATCCCTACTTTTTTGAAATTATAATGTAGCCTATGTCACTCGGGGACAGTGTAGCTTCTCAACAGTGAAAGAATTTTTCAAATCGGTTTAGTAGTTTCGGAGCCTATTTAATGCAAATAATCAAATCTTTCCTCTTTATAATATTAGTATAGATGATGTTCGAAATTGCTAACATTCAAGTATACACCTATCAAATTTTAAAAACTATGTTTTTTCAGTTATGAGCAAATCATATAAAATGAGCATGTTCAGAATAGATATTATATAAAATAGAAAAGCTAGTATTTGAGAACATATTCTCGTGAATTGTACAATCTCTGAAATAATTGCGGCCAGTTTATACGCATATATGTGTCAAAGTATATTGTGCTATGGGCAAGAGTTTGTATGTCGTATCCTCCGTGATATGCGTATTAATGAATAAACATATTATTTTACACTGTATGTACAATGTACAATACATGTATGCAATTTCAATCAAAAGGGTATACATATAATATGTTAATTACATACTATCTTTACGCAATTTTCCTTACGAGGCAAGCAGAAAGGATCCAACACAACTTTCTCCTGTTTTCGCTGTGGATTCCTCATTCATCAACCGATCTGAACACATAACTTCCGCTATAATTGAGTCCAACCTTCTGGATCTGATCTGTACGATCTGTCCATTTGATCCACGAGGCGTTTCCGTCTCCAAGCTACCTTCCTGCCATATTCTAAAGTTCCTGCAATGCGATGATATTTTTATTTGTCGGCTTCCGCAGCTAATATCCGTTCAAACTCTAAGTTACTTTGAAACTGAATAGTTGAAACCATACTGTATTTCGATTGCCATAATTTCTAATATTATGAATTCAGCATTGATCTCATGTATGAAGCATCTATAGAAGTAAAATATATTTTATTTTCTTATTATAATTATTTCTGCGGCACTATGTAAGTAAGTATACTTCGAAACTGCAAATTATGTATGTTCGTGGTCTAATGCCGTTACATTGTTTTAAAACACAATTCGCGATCATTGTTTTTTTTGTGTCTCTCTTAACTTAACCATGAAATTGATTTTTATAATAATTCAGTGAACAAAATGTTCCACAGTGCCTAACTAGGAGAAATTAAATATTAGTCATAGTCGAGTAATTTAGAGGATCAATCACCTAGAAACTCATTTCCAAGTACCAACCTATCTAATTTATCTTATAAAAATAATACATCAGGATCAAGACCAAATCTTATTTTCATATTAGTATGTACTACCAAAGAGCAACTAAGTATCATTATTTTACTCTATGGGTTTTCATTATTTTGTCTCCATTAATTATCTTCACATACACTACTACTACTATTTCTACACCATTACGGCATATCTAACAAGTGGGGTAGCCAGCAGAACAGCTGCATACGTACCACATTTAATAACAAATAATCTTCACATACACGGCTATTCAAAATAGTAGGTATATTTATAAACTTGTCATTCTTTTAGTTAACTATTTCACCATTCATACTATTTTCCATATTATTATTATTTTATTCTGAATGAAACAAACACATTATTTGCACCATTAAACCGTAAGAACTGCTAATCTATAGTAAAAATAACCTTTTTTGTTTGTCCCGTGGCGTCTCCATCAAAGTTTCAAGTTTCCTGCAAAATATTACAATTTTTTTCAAATTATCCCTCAATGTCCTGAGTAAATTATACACTAGTATCATTATGCATCTATAAAATAGGGATCCATTGATGTACACATAAATGATGTTGTGTGTATGTATTGTAACATGCAACACGATTTTAATCCTTACATGGAATCATTTTCAATTAAAAGATAACAATTAATTACAGTATTTTCGCCATAAATTTCAAACTGCATCTTTAGCGTGTCGGTCCACAAACCGACAAAAATACCTAACCAATATACTATGTACTATAGGTACCTACCTACACGAATACACGAATATTATGGGCGAGTATAATTTTCAAAAATATCACCAGTCAAGGTGAAACCTATTCAAAATTCAAATATCGTTCGAACTTGATGATATTTTACAGATCATTACATAACTCTTTGCACATCGCACTGGCCAAAAGCTGTAATGATGTGCAAAGGAAATTTAAAGAGAATAATAATAATAACTCAAATATTTGACGGAGAAGATAGTATAAAGATTTTTTTAAATGCTCGCCTTATATTTTTGTATCCATCATAGAAAATAATCATCGGAAAAATCTACTACTCTTTTCAGTAAGTTTTCGAATATCCTGTAAAAAGAAGTTATTCGTAAAATATCAGTTATAAGACGGTCAATCAGGTAAACCACTAATCCTGCATGTTTATTTTTTATGGCATGGTGAAGACGTCTTGTATGCTTGTTTATAATACATAGCTAGTTCACTGGCTACCCCACTTGTAGGAGAATTATTTTTGCGTGATGGTAGAATTATTTTTTTCTACCTGTAGTTAATAAATAGATTAATATCATTCTCTTTACACTGTAGGATCTTTGGTTATATAGGCACAGCCCCAATTATTAAACCATTTCAATCAATTCTTAAAATTAAATTAAATTGTAAAAAAAATACCACAAAATGGTTGTCATATTAAAACTAAAATATATCCCTTTTATGTCACTCAATGTTCTCAGTTTGAGTGGCAAGAAATCCGTAGTTGACAATATTGTCAACTCAACCATTTTCATTATTTGACTGTTATATTTTGTGACTATAGCATTTGGAATGTCGTTTAAAATTTCAAATCGTAGAAAGTATTCATTAATTTCAATATTTCATAGACCATAGCTAACTAAACTCCAAATATTATTATTTATGTCACATGACATTTATGTGACATTTTACTTCAAACAATATAGGCAGACACATATCTACTTGGTATACAGCCCGGCTTCCCCTATTCGAACTGAATTTTATTATTCTGAATTTAAAAATAGAACGTTTTCGGTATGACAATGGACTGATGAATATTATTTAAAGAAAGGGCATAGAGAAAAGATGAAAATATGGAGTTTGATTCTATTTTTGAATTATTAAAAATTCACGTAGGTGCTTCTTTGAAATTGGTTGAGATATTGTAACTTTGGCGATAAGATTATTCAATAAATATTATGTAAATATGCGATTCATATTCAAAATACAATTATCACGCCATCTCCCTAAATGGAATAACCATTAAACAGTGCAATTAATATTCGGTAGAGACTCATATTATTTATCTAACGTATCAATAACGGGATAAATAATGGATTAAAAACCAGTTCTAATTTTGATAATTATATTATTTTTGCATGATTTCACACTTATTTCAGTTATTTAGTACACAAAGATATTTACTTAATTTCATATTCTAAATTTCATATAATAAATAAATAAAAATTCTAAAACCTAAGTTACAAAAATTTAATAACTAATTATACTGACGCTGTTTTCTATCTTACCAATGATATTCAAGATATTTATTTACGTAATTATCTATATTAGGTAGAAATATAAGATATTAATTTTAAGTACTTAATTTGTAAAATTTATAATTTTTACAAAATTTTGTTAAAAATGTTATGTTACCTACTTCTGAGCTCGCGGCCTCTCGGACCGGGGGCCCCCATCGAGTCGAGGGTCCATGGAATTTTGCCGCCCTTGCCACCTTATAGTTATATACACCACTGAGTGGGATAGATCGTAAGATTTTGAATGTCTTATACGGATGCTGCCTTTTAGAAGACACTCGAAAACTTACAGAAAAGAGTGGGTGAGCTAATCAGACAGGTAATTCATAATATTTTGTGAATTTTCATAGATTAGAAGAACTACTGAATACATGCGTCAATTCTTTGATTGTTCAATGAATCAGTCTACATATTATATGTACTTAATATCTCAATTACCAATAATACAATAGGACACGTACCCAAAGTCATTATAACTAGGTATAATGCGCAGTAATACCTACCACTATATTATCGTTGATTCCTATTGTACTGTATCTATCAATGGCATTGTTGTATGATTATATAGGTGTCATTAAATTACAATTCGAAAGATTGCAAGTTAGTCATAATCAGGACCGTCATAGAACATGCTGGAGCCCTGTTGGAAAGTAAAATATGTGAATGACAGAAAAAACAGGTTTCTATTAATTTCAATAATAGAATACCTATAAATGATTTATGTTTCTATTTCGATTAAATATTTGCTATAGTTTATTGATACAAATCAAATAAATTTAATATTGTAAAATGTGACAAACCACTCGTTACGGGTGGATTGCTAAAAAAGAAAATGTTCTCAGAAATAAAACAGGCAGGCAGGTAGGTGCTACGTTACTGCTGGTTAGAATTGATTACGCATTTTCATTTCGGAATTTACGTTCTGCTAAATTTTTTATTTTATTCTCAAAGTCTAGATAGGTATGAGCTTCCATTTTTTTTTTTAACATTTAACCCCCATGAGATCGGAGGCCCTGGGCACGGGCCCCGTGTGCTCTTACGGTAAAGACGGCATCAGTCATAATCATTTGCAAATAGACACTAATAAAAATGATTAGATTCCTACACATTATCCCTGTAATCCTCGTCAAAGAATTTTTTTCTGACTCTTCTAAAAGTTCTGAGTGTTCTGTAAAAGGCGGTTGTTTGTTAAAAATCTTCTAACATCTTCAGTTCAGCGATGAAGTATGGTATCTATCCTGAATCTCTTAATCTTTTATTGACACGGATAGGACAACTTACATGCAGTTAATTTACTGGCTACCACATTTGTAGGTAATACAGTGATGTTATAGATATATACTGCTGCCCCACTCGTGGGATATGCCGTTATGGTATAGTTAAGGTGACCAACAATACTCATTTACAGAGTTTTGTACTCTTTTTTCGCAAACCGTATTCTTTTCAAATCCTGTACTCTGAAAGTACTCATTTGTATAATTTTATACTCATTTGTATTTCTAAAACATTTTTTTAGAGTAGAACATATCGCACATGAAAATTTTAATGTTTCAATAGAAATTTCCTTAATGTTGTTCAGGCACTAATGCTGCTGTTGAAAGGGTATTTTCACTAGGGAATGATTATTGGAGCAGTGAGAAGTCGTAACTTTCTGTAAAAACATTATCTGCCGTCTTAATAGTCAAATTTAATATACAAAATGAAAGTTGTTCGGATGTGGCTACATTATTAGACGAACATCCTCATTTAGCATAAAAAATCCACTCCGAAGAAAAATATGTTTTTAAAAGAAAATAAAGTTTTTATCATTTTTTCTTCTTTTCTTCACCAATAAAATACTTTCAAAGTGTACTCTTTTTGAACAAAAAGTAGTTGGTCATCTTAGTATAGTAGTACTAGTATAGATATATAGAATAATATCTATTGTACAATATTATTGTTCTAATCAAATTATCGCGTCATACAGCTGAAATTTCAAAAGATGACCAACGTGTCATATGTATTGTCTTTAATTAGTACGCGCTTCCATATGGAAATTCATGTTTATTACAGGCGGTTAGCCTACCTCACATGTGGGAGACCATGAGATGCCGTTACAGTATATTATTTTAATAGATTTGTACATTTTGGCCAATCCTTTATAAATGATTCGTCATTGCACCTTCCTATATGTTGGTACCTATATACTTCTTTAAGATGTGTCATAGATTATTATTGTAGTATCTTTTTGGGATTGTCGTCAATGATACCATAATATAAATTGTGGAAATTGTGGACCTACCTAATTATCTTTTATTTGAATAAATTTGATTCATTTACCTCTTTATAATTCGAATGATACAAGCTAGGTTAAAATTTTATTAGTTCTAAGTAGGTACATCCTTTATAAATGATTCGTCATTGCACCTTCCTATATGTTGGTACCTATATACTTCTTTAAGATGTGTCATAGATTATTTTTTTTTTTTTTTTTTAATATAATTAGGCAATCCACCCCTTGGAGTGATTTGTGCCATCCTGTTTCGTTGAAGTTAAACCTATCTACAGAAGTGATAAGAATAGGTTAGTCCAATAAATCAGATATTAATGTCATTGTACTTAAGATACTTAGAGATTTGTCGAAAGTGTCGAGTCGACGAGAGGAGATTCAAGGAGTTACCAGGTAAAGGCCCTTCGGCCGGAACAGTTAAAGGATACTGCTTGTGCAGTATCATAAGAAGAGAGGCTCATAAAAAACCGTCTGGAATGGTACGTGGAACAAAATAATCTAATTCCCGCTTATCAGTTTGGATTTCGTAAATCTCGATCGTGCCTGGATAATCTATCCATTCTTACTACTGACATAAGAGAAGCCTTCTGTAACAAGGAAATGACATTAGCAGCGTTCATAGACCTACGCTCCGCTTACGATAACGTACACTTACCGATCCTAAAAGAAGTATTGTCTGATTTGGGTACGCCACCTAAGTTAGTACAATTAATTCATAACATAATGTGTGATCGAACCATCATGATACAAGATAAAGGCAGAACCATCCAAAGAAAAATATGGAGAGGTCTACCTCAAGGTTCGGTACTCTCTCCCATTCTCTTTAACTTATATTGTCGAAAATTGGGCTCGTCACTTCACAAAGACTGTCAAATCCTTCAATATGCTGATGACATAGTACTTTATCTTTCAAGAAAAAATATTGATGATCTTACTGGGATAATGAATAGCTCTCTTACAAGCTTAAACCAGTGGCTCACAGGAGCTGGTTTGGAAATGTCTCCCGAAAAAAGTAAGCTTGTCTTGTTCTCTACAAAACATAATCCACCAGAATTCATAATAAATGTTGAGGGTAAAGATATTCCAGTATGCGACGAGGTGAAGTTTTTAGGTATCACCCTGAATCGAAAACTTTCATGGAACACACATATCTGCAATATTGTTGCTAACTGTGAAACTCATATAAATCCACTGAGAGCGGTATCACGAGTCTGGTGGGGAACCCATCCACTAACTATGAAAATGTTTTACAATGCACTAGTGAGAAGCCGAATAGATTTCGGAAGTTTTCTATGGGACCCACTACCTAAATATCTAGAGGATAAACTTAATAAAATTCAAGCTAAATGCATGAGACTCATAATCGGAGCTATGAGATCGACACCGATAAATTCATTGCAGATTGAAGTAGCTGAGATGCCACTAAGAATCCGAAGACAACTTTTGGCGGACAATTACTATTCTAAGAGATTCGTTTTAAACAATCATCCATTGACAGACAAACTCAGTTCCCTTTCTAACTCCCTACCATTGAACCTGAGAAGAGAAACACATAAGCCAAATCTTTGTCAAAGCCATGATTTCATGTCATCTTTAGATAACCAGTGCCGTAAGTACGACATTCCCCCAATATTCACATTACCTCTGAAAACCATCATCACTAACCCTCAAATTGTGAGTCTTGGCATTAACAAGGGCACGAAGCTCACACCAAAAATGACGGACCAAGTTTTTAACAACACCATCAACACCAATTTTCCTAAACATATCCAAATCTTTACGGATGGCTCTAAAAACCCAACAACTCATAGATTATTATTGTAGTATCTTTTTGGGATTGTCGTCAATGATACCATAATATAAATTGTGGAAATTGTGGACCTACCTAATTATCTTTTATTTGAATAAATTTGATTCATTTACCTCTTTATAATTCGAATGATACAAGCTAGGTTAAAATTTTATTAGTTCTAAGTAGGTACATACTCTTACCTACTTAGATATAAGCTATTTTTTAAGTATTTTGATTTTTAAATTTCAATTCATTTCATTCATTCATTCTTGCCATCACTGCATCTCCTACAAGCTGCGACTAATTGCATATTCCTAATAAACATACAAGATGCCCTTTCAGTACCAATAAAATTTATGACATTCAGGATAGGTGGCACACGTCACCGCTATTTTTTATTGCGATGGCTGGGTCACGTTTTCCGCATGCCAGAAAACAGACTACCGCTTAGATCTTAGGAGGCTGTGGGAGAGGGCAGAAGACCAGTGGGCCGACCTATACATAGTCCTGGAAGCAGCGGTGGACAGGAGTCTCTGGAGGAGGTACCTAGGAGCAATGGGCCCTCGACCAGAGGCGGCTCTTTGATAATGAGCGGCTGTTCAAACGCACCCCCAATTTAAAAGATAGAAACCTAACAATATGTAATAATTAAAATAAAAAAATATTAATAAATTTTTCCATGAACAATATATTAATCAAGTTACCATATGAACAACACAGTCATCACATTCACTATTGCTTTGCAACATGCAGCGCTACTGTTCGTTAGAATATTTTAGTGCGGATGTTGAGCGAACTAACGGTGCAAAATCTAATATCGCACCGATAACCCATACATTTCGTAAAACTTCAATACTAAGTTCGTGGTGCTAAGATTGTATGGAGATATTAAAAATATATGGGACATTTTGAGCATTGAACACAACTATGCTCACACGTAAAAAGGAGTAAGAGATACGCCTTGTAGCATTTTGTCATACATTGACGGAAATTTTTTGACTAGTGTGTTTTTTTATGTGAAGGTATTCCTGTTATTAGTTATGTGGACGCGATGAATTAGTACCTACCAAGCGTGTCAAAATGCATAGATTGACGTCGTGAGGTTCATAGGTCAGCCGTATACACTGTTATTACTTATTACTTAGTGGTAAAATTTCTATAGACAGTCACCGCTAGTCGCGATTGTGTTATGCAGATAATTTGTTATTTGTAAGATTTTTTATATTCGAGCGCGCTTATATCAACATGTTACATGCAATTTAAAGAATCTACGATATACCTATATAAAATTGATATAATATTAATTATTATCGTTTTAGCTTATAGATTACTATTAAAATGGGTGAATTAAACGTAGAATAAGTAATAGTAAATGAAGTGTTCGCTAATGGTAAAGAGAGAAGGGTAGAATTTCTTTATAAGGATGTTTTTTTTTTACCGAACCCCCGCAAATACATATTGCCGGCCGCCTCTGCCCTCGACCTAACTAACGCAAGGGGAAGAAGATATATGCTATACGTCACCGCTGAGTTAAGTACGTCAAATTAGGGCATTTGCGATGCTAATCATATTTTTTTATTTTAAACCACAGTAGATAAATGATTACAATCAATTCATCTCGGGAAATGAATAAAAACACTTTGTTCATTCCTAGAATGAATACATGAGTCCTTGCTTACAGGGCTAGTGTGTTAACCGCTAGTCAATCTATTTCAAACTAGCTAGGTATTTTGAAGGTACATGGTTCACATCATAATCCATAATTAACATATTATGTGAACTTCCTTTTAGGAATGCATGATACGGAGTTTCGACGTTTTTAAAGCGACTCGAGGCTCGGTTAAGAGTATTCTTTAAGCCCAGACAACAATCCCGATTCCTCTGGAACATGCTTATCATAAGTCTCAGGTTTTTTTAAAGTTGTATATACTTATAGTTCAAACTCGATATTCATCCATGTGTTGATTTAAGATTTTATACATTCTCCATATTATAAGCAGCTCAATTTTTTTCAATTTAAAATAAAAATATGATTTATTGATCTACCTACATTTTTTAATAAGTAAATCCTGTCTCCGGCACCCGGTTGTGTCAAAAATTTACATTGATTAATATTAGCTTATTGCAATTAGTTAGGAATTTGGCTTATGAATACCTAGCATTTACAGAACAGCAGAAAACTTATCGTAAAAAAAAAAGATTAACAGTATGTTAATGTCGTTGAGACTACATCAGCATTTTATTGTACCTACTATTTTTATGTTTTACTTTAGGGAGACTTTATATTTTTGTTTATCGTATTTTACGAGGCCGTTGACTGTGGAATAATATTATTTTTTCGTGTGCACTGCACTTACACTGACTGCATTTAAATTAGGTATATTTTATTCACTCAAGGACCTTATGACATCATGAATGCATTCGTTGTACATATTTCATTTGCCTTTGACAAGAATGACCTTCCACACTTTCAAATCACTACACTTCTTCCCACGACGTTCATACAATATAAAAAAAATAACACAATAGAACTATTCAAATGTAACGTATAAAATTTACTTTACAAAAAGGAGTAAACCAATACTATTACCGCGTCAAAAATACGCATAAGCTGAATAACCATTATTATGACGTACCAAAAAAACTTTTTTTTTTAATTTTATGTGTTTGTGTTACTTTTTCTAATGTAGTTGGAATAAAAAGAAATACTCTAACTGAGTGTAATGGATGTGTGCATGTGTGTCGTGTGAATCATTCTTTTGATGCAGATCCGCTGGTTTCTATTCTTCAAGTAGGTACAGATTTATCTTGGTATTACGTTCGCAACATGAAATGACGTATCTCTAAATTTATTTTTCGGTATTATTTAAAGAAAAAATATTTGAAAATTTTATAAAACTTTTATCATAAGTAATGTTGTATTGTGATTGTTGTTAATGTCTGAGATAGAGGTCTTGTCAAAATAACACTTAACAGCTGGGGTAGCCAGTGAATGCCTGGTGATGGGCTTTCGGGAATGCTATGTCGTGTAGGTTCTCGACGTTTCAGACCATAATCACGAGTGTGCCCCACTTTCCCCGCTCCCCCTAGGTTCGCCTTTTTTATTATTAGGGTTAGTATTTTTGTGTGAATTTGCTTGTAATCAATGTACAGTAAAGAATAAATAAAATAAAATAAATATTGCCTAGTTAGAGGTGGAATACGTAAAATACAAAAAAAAAACATTTCTATTTTTATTATCTATTTTTCTTTATATGATTATATTTTGTGCGCCGTACGAAAAATCACTTATTTAAAAAAAAAATAGAGATACCTCCTACGACTCAAATCAACAAAATTTATTTCGTCTCGTTTTAGTACCTTTGTAGTCTTTGTACCTATATAGTGTGAATCGGGCGCTAGTGTGCGCAAGTCGTGTGTGTCGGTAAGGTAGATCTCGCGATGTTATCCAAATGTCAAAAATCGTTAATGTTGAAAGATTGGTGATATTAAATAATAACAAAAATAAATTAATTAAAATAAGCAATATGGATAAACAGTCGAAGTCAATTTTAAGAAAATTGATAATAGACTTAATTCTACTAGCACTTGGTGGGTTATTTTAATAAAATCATTTTAGAATAATTATATTATTGAATAATGTATTGTGATCAAATTACTATGTTATGTTGTACAAATTAACAGTTATGTATTCATTTTCGCGACTTTCTATTTAGTCTAATTGACAGACTTTCGATTAATAGTCATTATATCAACCTTGTTGAATGGTCATAATAGTATAACAGATATTTAGTCGTATAAAATGATCAGCTATATTTTCTGAAATATAACATTATTTTAGGCTATCTATTTCCATTGCCTAATTTTATAATATATCTAATGATTAATTTATCATAGATATTTCAATGCGATAATATTTTGGGCAGATTAATTCTGTTTGATAACAATGTTACTTACAATTACCTAAATATCTCATTATATCTTTTATATTACACATATATAATTATCAGGTCATTCGGCTGTCCTGTCTTTAAAAAAACCCTTTTGCATGTATTTATGCACACAAAATTTAATAATATGAATTGTAAAAGGTGTATTTAACTATAAAAAATGAAGTACTTATTTTATTTCATATTTTTCTTACTTTATTAGGTATATTTAGGATTTTTCTTGATTCTGTATAATAATTTATAACATTCCTGTACAAACTGTTGTCAGTAAGTTTAGTAGGACTTAAAAAAATATTTTGACTTCATAATAGTCCCAAATACATACCAAATATTTTCTCTTTATACCAGTGTTTCCCACGGTACGCCCCACCGGTGGGGCATTACGCCTCAGAGGTGGGGCGTACCGTGTTTTGTAATAATTTCAGTTATAATAATATATGTTTTGAAAATTTACCAATTGTTTAATAAGAAAATAGGCCGGTGGGGCATATGACTTTTGAAAAGACTACGGTGGGGCATGGCATAAATAAGGTTGGGAAACACTGCTGGATACAAAATGATTGTTGCATGAAAGAAAAATAATTTATAGATTGAAAATCTAAGATTCTGCTTTCTACCGACAATTAAGCTTCTGACCACACATCAGATACTGACCCTGTAGCCCCAAAACAGAATAGGTCTCCCACTCTTCTGTAAGTTTCCTCCAAAACATAGTATCCTACATAAAAATAAAATAATATAAGACATTTTATATATTCTATTCACAAAGAAAACTATCTGCATGTCCATTGTATAACATAAAAAAAAGATGACTGGTACAGTCAATCCACTGTTTATCCTACTTGTGAGTAACGTCATGGTGGTATAAATATTCTTAAAATATTCAATTTTAATATTTGATACAAAGATAATCTCTTTAAAAAATAGTTTACATGTCATAATCAGCGGTTTATTACACAAATTTCTAAACATTTGTTTATTCACATGCTTCATATAAATATGCAACGACAATGTATTCTTGTACACCAAACTAACCACACACACTGCAAGGCCATTTATTTTACAGGCAAATTATAAATGCATTATTATGAATCGGCAAGCATTGCTTAAAATGTTGCCGATGGAATCAATGTAACTTATATTTAGTTTAAATTGTATTGTTTTCTAAATATCACCTTGGTACTTCCTCTTAGAAATCTGATTATTTTACTAGATGTACACCCAACTTCACTCGGGGAGTAATATTCATGAATTGGCTTTAACAAATCACTATAGATATAGCATTAGCCATCTTTTTGAGGAATAGTGTAAAGAAAGTTGAAAATGGATTTAACCATTTTAACACTTTTTTATATATAAATTTAATACAGTGTAATTTACAGTATTATGAAATGTAAAACCTTCACCTTAAATGTAGGATGAGTTTGTCTTACATGATATAATATTCTTAAAGTATGAAGTACTTTAAGAATATTGAAGGTCGGGGATTATGTTCTAAATTATTGGTTTTAAGTTTTAATTGTCTTATTTACTTTTGGCAAAATATATTACGATAATAAATGTTCAACTCAATGGAATGTTTAAATTTTATTGATGCATTGTAATAAATTTGATATCTTATCATGTTTTGAAAATATTTTTATGGTTTGTAATTTCTTTCAACATAATAAGGCTTTGTATTTTGTTAGATGTCTGTTTTTTCAGACTTTTAAGGATTCAAGTAATACATATAACCTTCTTTCTCTTTCCATAAAACCAAAATTAAAACATGCTGTTTGTAAAAAAGTAAAGTACACATAAACAATCCATTAATTGCCTTGTGTGAGTTGTTCTGACGGATAGAGAGAACGAGAAATTAAAAAACTCTCCACGCCCAAAATTTTAATTATATTTTTAATTAATATGAAACATTTTCACAGGTTTTAGTATTTTTCGAAGTAAGAATGTATATTATTTGATATTCTTTTAACATTATAAGAGAGACATTATTTCATAAAAAGGTGAACAAATTATTTTTGCTAAAACTAGTTTATCTAAAAATAAATATCTATTAACAAGCAAATATTTTTCTAGAATATAATTACAACTTTTTCTACTCAGCCCACTCCTGTCCACTCCTGGACGAAGGCCTCCTCCATTTCCTTCCATGTCATTCGATTCTGCACCGTCTGCATCCATCTTGAAATAGAGATAAACATTTACCTTTTTTATGAAATAAGTATTCTTAAATTTATCATCAATGTTATATAACTGGCGTAATGATTTTTGTAAATTGTTTGTTTGCCCTTTTTCAACCCGCTGATATGATCCTTGATATCTTCTTTTATGCATTTGCATCAACTTGTTGCATTTATATTGAGCATTGAGAATCTTGTTTTTTCATAATATATAATAAATGATATATTATTTTATATGACTAATCAAGTAGCACACTATATATCCATAAAACTAGTTAACAGCTATGTACTTACAAATGTAAGTCGTGTTGCTATTTACATGAACATATGAATGTTAATTATAATTGTAAATAGTTTGTTTAGCAATAGCATACTTTGAATCATTGTTGAGACAGAGATTTAATGTATATAATATAATATTATATTATGTAGTTTTTGATACATTATTTTTTTTCTGTAACTAGACAGTGTTTTTATAAAGAATTTACAATATTTTCTTTACTCTACCGATAATAAAGTTTCATGAAACAACATATCCCGCTGAGATCGCCTTGGCCAAAAGTTTTTATGGTCTCAGTGCTGGGTGATATTTTTGGAATAATAATAATATCGAATTTCAAAAATACAAGTTTTTGGTTTTTAGTATTATAAATATAGAAAGTGATATTCTTTTTATACAACAAACATGATTTTTTCCTGCAATAGATATTATTATTTTTTTATGAGATGTCTTACGATTTACAAAAAAAATATCTTATAAGTAGAAAAACGTCTCAAAAGTGAAGATATCTTTAAATTATAAAGTGGTAAAGAGTCTCCCAGACCATCGGGAACTTTGTGGATGAAAGACAATGCATTTTTGGCCAACTTTCAACTGGACATTCTGAAGACTTGACCCAGCTATGGCCATTGTCTCGCCGACATACAAATATGTAAACTGGAAAACCTCTCTTTCCTTACATACGTGTTAGTACCAAAAACACAGGGTATAGTGTTGTATATAATTATAATGTATATATGCTCATGTATTGGTTTTAAGATAAAGTATTTTTTAATCAGGCTATAATTATGTACCTGATCAAATGTTTGCTGTATCCCTGTATAATATTATTAAAGTACTGATATATCGTGGTTCGATCCCAGGTGCCGGCAAACTCCCCTTTCACGGCACAAGCTTTTAGCTTAGTGTGAAAGGTGCATAAGGTTGTATTTGGGTTTATTACAAAACCCAGATATATCTTTTTAAAAAAAAAAAAAAATTAGCTACTTGATAAGAATATTTCTGTTTACAGTTTCATAATGAATTTAAAAGTAAATAATATAAACATGATGCACATGCGTCAATGAGCCGAGATATATGCAAAACATAACATTAAATTGCATAGTAATAAACCCGATTTTTATTATTATTATGTTGGATGATTTATTCGGCGCCGTTTAATGGAGCATCCATCTCAAGGGCGCGGGAAACTATGTTGGAAGAGCGAAATCTTCAGCTTGCTCCTGAACATTGTAATCGGCTGGTTTTTACGGAGGTCCTCGGGGAGTTGGTTCCAAATGACGGGTCCTGCGACGCCAAAAGCCCTATCATAGAAGCAGGACTTGTTTGCTCTGTTGTTTTCGTCTAGCATGTTGGTGGATACTGTTCCTACGTTCCTACTACTGACACGTCGTAGGAACGAATAAATTCATTTTATTTCAGGTGTTCCTCCAAGATTTGTTTTTGTGTTTTTTGTTATTATGTTGCCTATGCACCCAAATTTGGATGATTTCCACCTATTGCAATCTAAGAATAATTGTCCATCCAGGATATATTTATATACAAATAAAGAGATTACATATAATTAAATTACTATTCCGTTTGCATAAATAAATGCTTACTTTGATTCTACTATATAATTTTTCTTTGAATGAATGAAAACTTAATTGCAATCTGTCACGTAATATAATACGCACTGTGAAAGGTGCAACTTATTATTATTATAGTAGGTAATAATATTATTCAATGTCATGTAACAAACAACGGACATGCAATGTTGTGCCATTATACATACAAAACTTAATAAACTGTTGCTTTGAACAATTTAAAGAGATAATTTAAAAATAATAACAATATAGGTACTTGTGCGTTTTATTTAAAATCAAATCTTACAGCTATAAGTATTTTATAATAGTTTAACTATTGGGTATTTGTAAACATTACAAGGTATTTGAAATCTTCAATCCAGCAATGAGTTTTGCCACCCATCATGAATGTCTTAATTTTTATTGACACAAAAGAATGACTTTTTTGTAACAATATATCCGAGATTTTGTTATAAATCCAAATACAACCTCATACACTTTTCACAGTAAGCTAAAACCTTGTGTCATGAAAGGGGAGTTTGTCAGTACCTAGGATCAAACGCGCACCTCTTGTGCATGAGGCCAAGACTCTACCTCCAGGCTACCGACAAACTCACTTACATATGTCAGCCTGCTTGTAAAATATGCTGTGGAGGTATAGCGGTAGTAGTAATGATTCATTTGATTTAGTATCAAATCTTTCGATATTATATCCCCTTAATCTCTCCCAAAAAATGAAGTCAGGGAATATAGAATAGAAAATAATGCAATATTTTATATTTAAGTTGTGTTCCAATCTTAAAATATTGTATTCATATTTATCTTGACCACCTTTCAATAAAAAATATATACATTTCAGTATGTCCCATGAAATATTTATGATATGATCTGTATATCAGAAGTAAATCATACATTGTCAAAAAATTTAATTTTTTAGTATGTCGGTCAAAATTATGAATTTACTGTTTATGATAACCGCGGGTCGTTTCCTTTGATTATTACTATCTCATTTTTTAAAATGCAAATGATGTCATGTTGTATGAAATTTGTTTAGCATTGACAATATAATTTTTTTTATCTCAATGATATATTTTTTTATTTATGGCTTTTACATAATTTGATGTGTTTTCGACAATGATAAACATGCAATCAGAAAGGACATAACAAGAACTACAAAACTATGACTAGTATTATTAGTGTTTTTGTTTAGATAAGGTAGACGTGTTTGTTTTTTACAGGGTTAATAGTGTTAAGTTTTTAATGATTCAATTTTATTTAATTATGAATAATTGCTATTATTACGTTTATTTTTTGCCATAAATTAAGTCACTTCAATAGTGATTATATTTTTATTTAATATTTGTCTCGTTTTTATTTTTTGAATTAACCTATTTGTATTATGAATGAAAACTTTATAAATTTGTTACTTTACAGTTAATTTTTTAGCAAAAAAGTATGATTATATTTAAATTTAATATTTGTCTCGTTTTTTTTTTAATTAAATTTTATTATGAATGATATCTTTATGGGAATATTACAATAATTCGTGAAATGTGTATCTCTTATATATTGTTTGTATCAATACATATTATTTGAAGTGTATTATTGGCTTTTAATAAATAAATGTCACCGTGGCCAAAAATCGACATATTGTGATTTCCCTCTAACATCAGAATTAAATAACACTTAATATTTTACAAATACTTTGTGACACAACGTGAATTATCTTCTGCCTATTAATTTTTTTTTGCATTTTTTAAATTGGAGTTGAGCCAATGTTTTTTTTGCGATAATTTTCTAGTGTACTTAGTATGAAAATAGTTCTTCCTAATTATAAAACGTTACAAATTTCGTTTTGATGCTAAAAAACTGTTGAATGTCTTTGAAGTGACGTTTTTCGATTGCGTGCCAATGAATGTATCGTCTGTCCACGGAATTTTGAATCTGTGCTAAAATATAATATTATTGAAGACAGGTATCTATGGAAATAATTGCAATGTTGTGGAAAGAAAAGACTCCTCTAAAACAAGATTTCTCTTTCTGTTAAACAATATCAGAAAGAGATGACAGAATACGTTTCTCATTTTAGAATTTAAATTCTATTTTTGTTCTAGATGTATTTTTTTTAAATCACCAAACTAAAAACTTCCATAGAGTGTGGCAAGTACAAATTTTTTATTTATTATTAATAATTATTATCACAGCAATCTATTTATCTATCTATCTATAGCATCCCAATGTCTCTCATAAGTGTGGTAACCAGTGGTCTAACCACACAATATAATGAACTTGTGGTCCATTTTCTATATGCCAATATTACATCAGTCAATGATGAAATTGTTACTTTATTATGATGAGAATGAAATTAATCTACAAATAAAACTATTCCTATTTTCTCTTAGATAGATTTTCCATTTTAAATAAACCCTATCAGTTAAATATCAATACACACAAAGTTCCTTTTTAACATGTAAGCATTTGACAGTAGCTAACATTTCACCCTCTTTCTAAATAAACAAATAAATACTCAAATACTCTCCATATTGTTCATGTATTCACCACATTACAATACACCAAAGAGACAGATGATATCCTGTTCTTTAATGTTGTCTTATTTCATTTGTTTACCCACTCAAATCAAAACAAAAGAAAGGAAGTGCTTGCCCCTCCTATTATTCTTGTACTCATTTATGTTTAACAGATTCATTGATGTCTATTATTTCTTACTATGTTTTACCCATTAATATAGAAATTCTAAGGATACCCTACCACGATAATAAATTGATAACCAAAGGCACCAAAATAAAAATTATTCCGCGTGTCACATTGTATTTGTTAAACCTTTCCAGAAATGAATATTTTACTATTATTATATTCTTAAGGATAGTTGCATTTTAAGCCAAAGTGACATATCGTCCCTCTTCTGATTAACTGTTGTATCTGACATTTTTGGCAAAATTGAGTTATGATCACCAATGTGTACTTATATCGTCCCTCTTCTGACTAACTGTCGTATCTGACATTTTTGGCGAAATCGAGTTATGATCACCAATGTATATTTATATGTGCCCTGCATGTTCTCATTGAAGATCACACCTGTATCTGTTACCATTATCCTGGAACAGTTTTTTTGATTTGTTGTCGTATTTACGAATTAATCTAAATAAAATGTGTTGTATCTACTAATTCCTCAAAATTTCATTACAAAAATGATTCTGATATATTTAAGAATAGGTACAAATAAAATAATGGTACATATTTACACTGTATCATATATATATCACTAAAAACAAAAATCATAAAAAAAATGTCAAAGAGATAAAATTGTAAAAAAAAATATAAACGCAAAATATTTAAAATTTATAAAATGACTCTTGTATCCCTTAGCCAAATTCTGGCTTCGGTTGTCAGATTACTAAAACCTTCTATCACACCGTGGAACCTATAAATACTATAAATAGGAGAGACGAAAATATGCACGGCAAAACACAAAAAACGCTCTCCTGAACAGTCAGAAGAGGGACGATATATAGATGAAAAACTACAATTATGATGTCTTAGAGGAAAAGAAAGATGTGTGCGAGAATAGGCCGATCCGGCATTTAGTATAGTACGAGAAGATTGTGTACATATGTTAATATACAAAGGTAGATGGGGGAATAAATAAATAAATAGATGATAATTGAACAATCAATAGTAATAAGTAATAACAATATGTAGGTAATCGTAATGATATTAGTAACAATAATATGTGACCCAATTCTAGATCCCCTGCCCTGTCACAACATTCAATTAAACACCATCACCCATCATCAATCATATCACATCACATCTAAACACATAGCTACATATATAAACTCTATTCACTTAATACATTGTATAGATACACTCTTGCAATAATCTGGTTACCAAAAGCCTCACCTACTAATATGAAATTCTTTGACGTTCATGATGTTAAACGTCTTAAACATGATGTTTTACAGGTTTAATTTATCGACCGACGGTTCTTGGTGGAAGTTATTTTTTTTTTAAAATGAAACACAATATCTAGTTATTCTACTATTGACTTTATTAATTTTGTGAGCCGGCTTTCAAGTTTCTCAGTTATCGTACAAAGACAAATTCTGGAGATGTTTAATATAAGACCGTCCACAGCGGCTCGAAATTATAATTATATGGTTGATGTTGATGATACATGATAATAATTTATCTCTTTATATTTTTATTTTGATCTATTGTTCTCTATATGTCACATACTTAACTTGTAATGAAGCTTCACTTTACTTTTGCCTGATGATGAGAGCGGAAGCTCTTGATAGCCGGCTCGCAAAATTAATAAAGTCAATAGTGAAATAACTAGATATTATCGTGTTTCATTTAAAAATTATGATGTGTTACGAATACCTGCCTCTTACAGGCCACTCAAAAACTTATTTAAAAAAGTGGGAGACTTCCGGGGATTTTGTGATTAAATCATTTGACACACTCACATAATAATTTTTCATTTTACATCCAAGTTAAATGCATTTCTAATTTGATACCACTACTTTATCTCTCTAATTAATTGTCCAAATCTTTTTTAATGATTATTTTTACAATGATCATCATTTTATTGCAGTTTATTGTTTAAATTAGTATGATTAAGAATTATTATAATTATGGTCGGATGTGCATTTCTCGGAATGAAATTGTGCAGCTGGTCAAATAAATTACTATAACAAGCTAAAGCAAACTCATTCTTTCAATTTAAAGTATCTGTTTTTGTATTATGTTTTTGTGCATACTGTATTCTCCTCAATTAATTTGCATTATTGGTAAATCCAGCTCTTTGGATTGCATACTTGTTTAAAATTTTAACGAAGAAGAACCAACTTTTTTTCAATTCGAACATCCACCTTCCAAATGCACAATTCCTGTAGTAAGATTGAAGAGAGACCCACCTCATACCCGGATATCTCAGGAGTCATTTACTCCTGCTTATCTGCACATTCAAATCAAAATTGTCCTCATGGGCCTGGGGACTGAATTGGGGAGGCCTGAAGGGCCGGGCCGGTCAAAACGGTTGTGGATTCTTTCTCAGTTAGTACAAAATTGCTCTGAAAGGAAAAAATATTATGTTTTCATCCTCTGTTCTCAAAACAAATGTTACAGAGCAAACCTAATATAATTATATCTCGCAGAATTACAAACCATGTGAAATTAATTTTAATTCATGCTGTCAACAAACAAATAATCAAATAAACATATGATTTACATTTAGTTTTTAAATCCCTAAATTAAAGCGTATAATCAAGAAATAATAAAATAAACAAAATAAATTATCCTTATGGGAGGTCTTATGTTTGGGTGTGCTAAATGCGATGATGCTATGTCAAATGTTTCGCTTGTCACAACAAAATTATATATTATATGTTGGACAGTTTATTTTAAAAATGACATTATTTGTATTATGTTGTATTTTAAGCTGAGCTGCCTGCATATATTTATGTACAAGCTTTATACCCTGCTTCGTAAAGGAAATAATCATCAAATTTACTACAAACTGTTAAGATGTCATCAACAACCTTTCTGTGAAATGGTGAAAAAATTATTGACAATACTATACATTCTTTTTTTATATAGTTTGCAATATTCTATCAAAACGTGAAGAATAATTTTTTCGTTCTCCGTACAAATTTAAAGACTTAGTATTGCTAAAACTGTAAAATGTTTTACGTTCGTGGATAACCCTCCTGTGAATAAAACCTTTACGTAAATTATGCTTGACTTACAAAAAAGCCTTGATTTTTTTCAAAAAAAATGTGGTAATGTTCCAAAATTTTCAAATTTTCGCCAACCTTCATTACATTTTCACTAAGTTGGCAGTCAACCCGACACAAACATATTACAAACGGACTAAAATATTTATATATTATTATTATATTATTTTATTTGAATTATGAAAGGATAACGTCCTCCTCTGTCCATCAGTTTGTATGTCTTGTCGTTGTCTCATGGTCCAGACGTTGTTATTGGGTGAATGTCTCGTCTCGACTCACAACTGACAGAATCAATTAACTTTAGTCCCTAAACCTCTGCTGTTTTGTAACTACAGGATGTTCAGTTTATTGTTACAAATATATAATAGTTTTTAATATCAGACCATTTCAATATTTTAAATAAATCTTCTCTCTATTTATGCTCTCAGAGCTTTCCCCATATGTAGGATAACAGTGGAATTACTGTATATAATAAACATGCAGGTTGATCTCTTTGTGCCATTAAAATATGACATTAAGTGGTGATATACCTTTTTACTGTATATAAGATATTTTTCAGTTACGGAACTGTCGCGTATTACAGGTGATTTTATATATTTCTCAAAAACTTTTTTGGAAAAAAGTAAACAATCAATATTTTTTCTGGAGGTTTACATGAGTATATTTTTGATAAATATTTTTTTATATTAATGATATATAATACGCATGAAGCTAGTCAATGGACACATCTGTCATAAACCTCAGTACATGCTAATGACTATGACATTACCTAACTGTAATATTGTGTGGTCAAGTTGGATAGATAAATAATGGAATTCAAACTCGGGATCTCTCAGTCAAATGTCCAAAACTCTGCATCAAAAACTATCTCAACATTATATTATTATCATATAATTTTTTTTAAATACCATTTAGAATCATGCTGTATGTATTAAGATGAATTCATTTTTATTTATTGCATGTTGGTTGTTATGCACATTTCCTGCAATTCATGTTTGAAGGCGTGCGGACTCCTAAATTATTTAAATGAAGTGTGTAATTGTATCTCTGTATATTGTAGAAAAGCTTTATAATATGAATTTTTTTTTTCCAACTTCCTGTCTCCCTTTATATTCTTATTGGGAATACAAGGATAAACCAATATCTTTGATTTAAATATTTTTTGTTCAATTTTGATTATATATTCTATGGTTGTGATTTTATCACTCATTATGATTTGTTTGTAATACTGGAGGTCTGCATCCCAAGATATAAAAATAAATATCATTATTTGAGACATCAAAGTGTAAAAAATGTAATGGAAAGAGGTGAATTGCTGTTGCAGAATTGCCCTAAATGGAGAGGGCCGGTTTCAGCTCTGTGCTTCCGAGAGGAGTGTTATAAACACAAAAGAAAAGGTTTTTGATTTGTGTTGTATAATTTTAATTATTAATCTTTTCCAGTTGGTTTCCCGATCTTATTCTTCTTCCTGTGGGGCAAGCCGTATGAGCGAGGTTTCTTCTGTGATGATGAGTCCATCAGACATCCCTTCCATCCCTCTACAGTCACTAGTACCATGCTGTACTGCGTTGGACTGGCACTGCCCATTTTATTGGTAAGTTGGCAATACAGGATTTCTATAATTAATTAATTGAAATTAAAAAATAACTATCATAGTTATTATTGTCAACTGACAATATAGGTTGAAAGTTCATGTAAAATATATTAAAAATAAAGCACAGCTATTTAATACTTCCACAAGCTTTTTATTAATTGTGAACCAGTTAGTTGGAATGTATCGCTTTCTAGCAATAGACTCACCCTCTGTGCATTAAATTGTATGTTTGATAATTTTATAATGATTGATGTTGTAACCATTTTATAGTAGAAATGAAAGAAATAAATAATTAAAAAAGTCTACATTTCAATGATAGTTTGCCAAAAACACACTGTTTTTGCCCACAAAGTTTTCAATGAACTGGATAGCCCTCGTTAAGAATACACTCTTCCCCTAACAATGATTGTTCATTTCTATAATTTGAATTATTTGTATATTTTATTTATTTATTTATACATTTTAATATTTGACGTTGCGGATCCGCTCTTTACATCTGTGACTACAAAAATGATGTAAATTGATATTTTGTTTAACTTTGATTGATTGTATTTGAAATTGTGATAAATTTAAAAAATGTATGTATGAAGAGTCCAAGTGCCTGCATAATAGGGGCCTAGGGACAATTAGAAACAATAAACAATGATATTAAAGTTTTGTGAATTTCATAGAAGTAGGTGACTCGATTATCACAGATACACTTTAAAACTGTATGATCCATATAGAATAAATTAAAAAAAAATGGTAACTTTACAACTGTATGATCCGTATAGAATAAATAAATAATAAAAATATGGAAGAAGCTAGTTTCTATTCTATACTCCCAGGAGAAGCATTGATAGATTGTCAGATTAGTCTATTAATTAAAAAGTAATTTTTTGAAGGGTTTGGTTCGTTCAACTATGTTACAAACTGTAGGATGATTTCTATCTTTAGTATAAGTTATATAAGTATATAACATATTGATTAAAAAGGGTTCATAAATAAATTATGTATGTCTTATAATTGTCGATACAACATTTCATTAATTGTAGATGCACTGCACTTAACTCAACATGCACCGAGTACTTTACTATCCACTTAATAATAATGATAGTGATGAGTTAAGTCAATAGTAAGTTGTACAAGTTAAGTTAAGTGAAGTGCCTCCTTTCTCATTGCATTACCCTTATCATGTTGATGACATTGCAACCATCTTCACTTTAATTAATTGAATATTAGTAGGTACTTACTCACTTACTTTATGGTAGCTAGTAATACCACTTATGTGAGTGCTATCTTAGTAACAAGCCACCAAAGAAGTTTAAAAGCTATTTAAAAATTGATAAACATTTTAAGTACAAGTATAATGTGAATGTATTTAAATTATATAAATGTATAAATATTTATTAAGAATGCTAAATAATTTCAAAAATAAATTGTTTAAATTAAAAAAAACATTATATCAAACTTTTTTTATCAATATTATCTTTTTATGTACAATATATGGTGGTTAAACTAAAACTATCTATAGGATTTCTCTAATATTTATACTAACACTTTTCCACACATACCTTCTTTTTGACTATGATTTATCTTATTTTATTAATTTTATGGACACAAGACAGTCAAATACAATAAAAGCATCCCAATAATAGGTAGGTACATTAAAAAGTAAAACAGTTGTCGTTTCACAGATAACCAACTTCCAATTTCTCCCACAAACAGATTAGTCAGTGGACCTACTGACACTGTGAATAATGAGCGTACAGGTCATTCTCTCAATGCCATAAAAAAGAAGACATTTGTGATAAGTGGTACAATAAATGTCATCTATCAATAAATTCATGAAATGATTTTAAAAAAGTTGTTAGCTATTTGAAGTAAGTTTGTTGAGTCTGTTGCTTTTTCCTGCATTTTTTAATCTGCTTTTTTATTACTTTTTTTGATATATTTGCACACCCTACCATAATCTCTTAGTTGTCAAGCAGTAAATAATACTCGACCATTCTAAGTATGCTGTGGTATATATAAAGTGTTTGTTATCTGGATTTTTTACATCAATGAAAGTGTTTTTGTATGACATGTATATTATGATAGATATAAATTCAATAAATAAATGTAAGTAATTCAATAAATAGAGTAAAAATAAATGGGAAAAAGGTCGACATGATCAGATATGCTGACGACATAGCACTGCTCGCAGACTCCGAGATGGAGCTGAACGAAGCCTTAGGAAAAATGGAAAGTATTCTGTTGTCAAAGTACAACATGAAAATAAATAAAGAAAAAACAAAATGTATGGTCGTTGGAAGAGAGGAAGCGACTGCGAACATTGCCATAAATGGAGTGAGCATCAAACAAGTAAGTGAATTCGTGTACTTGGGCAGCAGAATAAACCAGGATGGACGCTCCAAATCGGAAATTGTAAGCAGAATAAACCAGGCAAGGATTGCCTTTAACAAAAAATCAAAGATATTGGAATCCCCAAATATTGACTTAAGCGTAAGGAAGAACCTTACTAAAGCCTTTGTATGGAGCATTCTGCTTTATGGTTGTGAGACATGGACCATCAGCAAGAGTGAAAGCGGACGGTTGGCGGCCTTTGAGATGTGGTGCTACAGACGCATGCTCAAGATCCATTGGTCGGAGCACGTCGAAAATGAAGAAGTATTAACCAGGGTAGGCGAAAAAAGGCAACTCCTTAAGAGAATCAGCCAACAACGAGCTAACTGGATTGGCCACAACATCAGGCATCTAGGACTACTCATCGCCATCGCAGAGGGTAAGACCGAGGGGACAAATGGCAGAGGCCGACCAAGAGAAGCATATATGGACCAACTGAAGAGAGACATGAACTGTGGCTCATACGTAGGGCTAAAAAGACTGGCTGAGAATAGAGACGAATGGAGAAGAAAAACCAAACTCGTTGCAGACCAATCCAGTGGATTGTAACTCATTATATATATATATATATATATATATATGAGGTGAAGGTTTTACTCCATTTCACTACGTACAGTCGGGCAGAGACTTGGCTCTTGCCTTTGCATGTGGGACGAGACATGGCCCGTCACCGGAATATGCAGATTGGATTTGCAGAATAGGTGTTGTGTTTCTGCATTGTGTATACACGTGCTTCTTCAGGGCCATCTCGCAGAATGGCCGACACAACATTAAATCCAGTATGCGGGGAGTATCGCATATT